>OU744452.1:19187829-19235780 GCA_916610825.1 Haliclystus octoradiatus | reverse complement strand
GATATAATGCATATAAATTTTTCAACAATCACTACTTGTAGTTTATGTCGCTTTCTTTCACTCTGAAATGTTTTACGAAGAAACTTTTGCTCAATAGCAGTATTTAGTCCTTGAATTAACTTGTAATACAATATCACATAACAGTCCTCTGTCTACCGTCATTAGAATAAAACATCACTGCCTCTTCTATGTGTATTTTCTGGTATTGACTTATCGATTTGTCCTATATGCTAATCCACCATCGATACAGATCCCCAATGGAAATTTAGGCCTGGTTCATACGCCGTTCTGTACATGTACCGATCCCATTTCATTCCAACAGAAAGCCAAAAATCGACTTAAGAACGGCGCATGAAACCACTCAGAACGACTGGCAAAAATAAGAACGGCTACAGTCGTTCGGACACCCGTCGTACATCCAAGTCATGGTATATAGTCAATGATTTGTAGAAAACATCATTGAATTGAATAGTGATTTGAGGCTCTTGAGCCTCAACTTAGCCTCTCTTTGTACTACCTGAAACATGAATGAGATTGAAGTAACAGCGCTGCAAGCAGCAAGCTGCTTGTCAAATAATCGGCGGGAAACCGATGTTTGTGTTTTGAGTTATAGGCCTATATAAATAGTACTGTAATCTGATTAATTAAATGGATAAAAAACGACGTAAAAACAGAAAAGCTGGCCGTTTGGACTATAATGGAATTCAGTATGAATTGATTGGTCCTGGAGGAAAGCGGAGGCAAGAAATCTACCGTCCAAGTGAGCAAAACTCAGAAAGCAGCTCTGCTTCTTCACCTTCTACCACTAGATTATTGTTATTATCATCAAATGAAATTAATGATGAGAACTTGGATTTTGGGGATACGAACGACATGCAAGATGACAGTGGAGATGAAGAAAGTAGACACGTGAATAATTGGTCTATAAGAAAAGAACGTCTAAGAAATGCATGGAATAGCAAAGCAGCAGATTTAATTGAACATTTTGCAAAGCTGATTCCTTTCACTTTTGATGCTGATGCATTATGTTTCAGTTGCAAAGGTGAAGATGCATCCTACCGTTGCCATGATTGTGGAGTGCGATTACACTTTTGCCATGCTTGCATCATGAAGAAACACGATTATGGTAACTTCTGTCATCGTATGGAGCATTTTCAGGTAAATTTTATTGTGAATTATTAAATGGTAGGCCTACTAGAGATACTCAGGAATCATAATTCATGGCATATGATGACATAAAACACAAGTTATCGGTGTTGTCCCTCTTGTCTCTGGATACTCCAATGTCACACAAACACACAAAAATTCACCATCATTCTCTACTTGATTAATGTCACAGTTTGAATTACATTCTCACATTACTGAAACCATTGAAACATGCATAGATTACCTATTATCTTCTGCATCGATCATTCTCAATGTCGGTGTATGCTCTGTGACACGTGTATGCAGCTCAGACTATTTTGGACAGATTTTGGATTGACAGCAACAATATATTGAAGCGTTCAAGCCTCTGAAAAACAACTCAAAACCATAAGATCATACTAGGTAGCATTCTGTGAAGACCTCTTGAATGCGGGCCTGTCCACTTTTAATATAGCAATAATTTCTGAAGGTATAGGTAAATCAGCTGAATTATTACAAAGTATATTACATGAAACCTATTCAAAATAAACATGCACCATGCACAAACATATCCACGCTTCGGGTTTAATTCAATAGGACAATGTCAAAGAGTCGCCTAGGTAATTTAATTTGATGTTTATTGGGTTTTTGATAATTTATTTAATTTGCTTTTTCATATTAGGTTAAAGAAAACATGTTTGTGCCCTTCCAGATCATTGGTAAAATTGAATGTTGCGAAGAATCTATTTGCTCTTCCGTGTTCCCGAAAAAAGTAACATGTATTGACGGGTTAGGTAATTGATTAATGGACATATGCCTACATTCAGCAGAGTATTTAGACTTTAGAATCCCAATTGCAATATGTTGATTATAGTTGAGACTCATGGGCGCCTTAGCCGGCAGGGGAAAGAATGGCAGAAGGTTTCCTTGTATAATATAAGTAGTAGAAAGCATATAGTGCAAACATTCTGTCTTGAAATTCGGTGTTTGGAGGTCTGCCATTTTGTCCTCATATGATGCCCCTGCCTACAGGGCTCAATAGGCTAGACTCAATTGATAATTTATTTGGCAATTGAAACAATGGTAAATTTATAAAATCATTCTTCAATTTGTTGCTACACTTTCTTGTACACACAATGAGTGATAAATTTATTTGATGACATATTGACAAGTTACTTTAAAGCTGATTGTTGGATTATGTAAATTTATGCGGATTTGAATACTTGCATTGCATCAATTTGCATTGTTCAGCTGACACTGTGATAAAAAATGATAAATATCCTAGCTTGTCCGGACACAGACCAGAACATTCTCAGAAAGTTAGAACAAAATATGTTTGATCTGTGACTGTGATATTTCATAGGCTACAAATATCTATGCGTTATTCATTATTATGTCTTTTTTATTTGAAGGATTCCAACATCAGGCTATCGCAATGTTCTGTTCTTGCCAGAGTGAAGCCGCCTTACTAATAAAAAATGGATTTTGGCCAGGAACACCCTCCAGTCCAACTATTGCCTTTTCATTCCAATTCATGGATTATCTTTCATCTCTTGTACTGGAATGCCAAGTATCTCTCAGGAAGTTTTGCGATGCAATCTATTGCAAATACACAGCTTTGACTCCATTGTTTGTAAGTCTTTTTATGATCAAAGCTTGATGGGGCCAGCATCATTAGTATTGTCAAATAGAGTTGGAGTTGATAGCTTATCCTTTTTCTTCACTGCAGGTTCAAGATTTTTATACGGTTTTGCAAAGAGGTTGTTTTCTGGAATACAGGTAAAATGTCTCAGAGTATTAGTAGTAATGAATATTTACTGCTAGAAGAAGAATATTAAGTTAAATTAGAAAGAAAGCTAAATAATTTCTTTCTAATGATTGCCAGCTGCTTTTTCTATTAATAGGCAATTCCATTACCTTGTCAATTACGGTAGTTCAGACACTGGTTTTGACCGTGGAAATACCTGTTTTGCATGTCCAAAGGTTTGATTATCCATATACTGAATGATTAGTCTAGTTCTAAGGATACATTCCTACTGTATCTTTGTTTGTTATCTTTTGAGATATAGCCTCTGATTAAGATGAGTTGTGGCATATGTTTTTTCTAGGAATCTGGCATAAAGGTCTTTGCAGCTGATGGGTGCTTTGGCCTTGTGAGGAAAAAGTCTGCTGGAGCCTCTGATGATGGACGTCGGTTTGGGAACGGTTTATTTTTAGAAGATCAATCTATAGTTGATCAATTTGTTGATTCCTATTACAAAGCTGGTCAAACGAAAAAGAGTAAAACAAGAGAAGTTAGTTATTCGTTTTAAAATTTTGTCCATTCTTCTCGTTTATCCTGTAATATATTTAACTCATTCATATCTGATCTTTTGCAGGGCTGTCACAACTTCCATGCTGGCGAAGAAGTGATAGACTTATTCTCTAAAGGCAAACATGGTAAGCTGGACGAAACTGGCTTGTTTGGTACAGTATGCCGCCATGATTGCCCCCAACGTTTCTATAGTTGTAAATATGGAGAAAGGTCAGTCAGTCATAATATATATTAGAAATCCTGCAACATAAGTTGAAGCTAAAATTTTAAGATTTTTCAGATGTTATCCATCAAACATGGATGTGTTACTTTGCAGGATAGCCTACATGGTATATGGGCTACGAGAACTGCTAAAGCCTATTGCAACAAAAAACATCAAGCCTTTCCTGTTATATGATATAGCATGTACTTTGGAAAGCCATCTCAAGGTAGGCCTATAATTCTATTATTAGTTTGTCCATACAACTTTGTTTGTCCATACACTTGCACTGTTAATCTGTATTTGTATTTCAACCTTCAAGAAAACAAAGCAGCATGATCTCCTGAAGCAAGTAACACTTGCAATCCCAGGCTTTCATATTTATGGTCATGGAATGTCATGTCAGGTAAGCCTGTAGCCTACCTATTTTCAATATAATCATAAATGTTATTCCAACTTATTTGATATGTCCCCAGTATGGCTTTTGGTCCAAGCCTTCTCCCAGTTTATTGTCAGTCTCTTATTTCTTATTGTTCATACCTTCATGCCTTTATGCCTTTATACCTTTATGCATTCTGATTTGAAGATCAAATATAGTCCGAGACGCAGCAAAGGGATTGGCCTTACTGATGGCGAAGGTGCTGAACGCCTATGGTCGTACCTACGGGAATTCAGTGCAATCACAAAGGAAATGACAGCTGCAAATAGGGAAGATCTTTTGAATGATGCTCTCCTTCATTTCTCTGAGCGGAAGAACAAAAAGCTAGGTACAATGATTCTGATGGGTGGTTTCGATATTCCTCTTTTTCTTTGCATTCGTTTTTATACATTTGGTCTGTTACTTTGTTATTAAGATATCTTGCTTGTTGCAAAGATGATGAAGGCTGATTCTTGGAAAAAATCAGCACAGAAGAGTCTTGATGATCTTCTTTTATCAGGTAATTATATCCAAAATATTGTGTGAAATATGATGTTGCTTGTTGGAATCAATGGCGCCACTAGTTATTAACCGTTTCTCGGATCATTTCATGTTGTTTACATTTTATAGTTTAAGAAAATCAATTCTGGATTTTGAATTTTGAATTCTTGGAACAAATATTATTTGAACGAGTCTTATTTCAGTAGTCTACAACTATTTAGAATATCCTAGGTTTAAGTGAAATGCGTCTGTAAATTATTCTATTCCATTGTCAGGTTCCCGAATAAACTGCTGACAACATCTTCTATAGCTCTCCCTTAAAGCAACCTTTCAGCTAAGTTTGTCTTATTTTAAGTTCATTATATTCATTAATGAGAATGTTCATTAACTTGAATGTATATTTTTTCCTAGTCCCGTCAATCAAGATTGCTATTTTAGATGAACTAGCTGAAAAGGACAGAGAAAGAAGTATCAAATTATCAGGTATAACATATTTGATTTGTTTGTGTTTGTATCCTCAGCATGTTATTCCCCGATTTAAATTAGGTCGACTGCTCTTTTGTGTACTAGCAAATAAAAACCAAACTCCATGGCAAGAACTTTACGTGAAAACTCGTGTAGACGCTGACAATGCAAGGTAATATTAGGCAGATGGAACATAGTTTTCCAACGTCTTCGGGAAAATCGGTTTGATATGGGAGGGTTCTGACAGAGTAATTCTTATGTAAGTTAGTATATCTAGTTTCTTGTTCCTCCATTATTGTAGAGCTGTTTTAAAAAATGTCAATATAACACCAAAGGATAAAAAGAATTTTGAATCCAAGTTAAAAAAGTATGTATATTATATGCCTATTATACGATGAGGACAAAAAGTTAGACGGTAATGTGACATATAGCAAGGCATATCAATTTATTTCTAGATATCAAAAGGTGATGGCAGATCTTGAGAAAGCACATCTGATAACAAACCCATGGGATCGATCTAGTGATGTGTTCATATCTCATCTAGACTCTTACCAACAAAAGGAGATACAAAACTTGATTTCGTCTACGCATGCACTGGCATATGATCGGTATATTTGGATACAACAGCAAAAGCGATATTCTAGTGGTACACTGAAGAAATAGTGTTAATCAATTCATTGCCTCAAACTTATTTCAATCACCTGTCTATATCTATACTGACACTTTCTTCTATTTCTGTTTACATTTCAGGTGGACAAGGCATTGCCATAAAAATATCGAAATGCATTACAAAAGTCACTGCGAAGATAAGCTCAATGCATGCCCTTCTTCTAAAAAAGGCCAACATATCTATAAGTCCTTTCGTTTGTCCATCACTAGAAGATCTATTAAATATTGAAAATCAATGTTATCGCTCGGAACCAAGGAATGATCACGATACTGTTGAAATATGCCCAGCAATAAGGAGAGAATTGATTGACCACAGGCAGATGGTGCTGCGTTGTGAGGAGGAGTCAGTAATTTGCAAGCAAGAAATGCAATCTCATGTTGAGCATTTGAGGATAGAGATTGCCAAACTTAAATTTTTTATTGCTAGTAACCCCAACAGCAATACATCACCCCTCGTTCATAATCAACTGATAAGAAATCAGTACCAGCTTGCTAGGATCGTCCCAAAATACATGAAATTAGCTGGTCCATTTGATTTCATCGTTGATAAACTTCCAAGTTATGAGACTGAATTTGCCGACGAATGTTTTCGTGACACTGTCGAAAGTTCCCCTGTTTCATATGAAGAGGAATGCGTAATCGAAGAAGATGAAATACCAGTTTATCTGCCAATTATTACTACGAATATTTCCAGCCTTTCTGAGGACGAAGAAGAAGATAACGAATCGGATTATAGTGATTCTGAATATGATGAACTTGATCATTACTGAAAAGCTGAATAAATTATAGTAGTTGTAATAATTGGCATATAAACTGATATTCCTTCTTCTTCGATGCATTCCTCTTTCTCTGAAACAGAAGAGTATCAACGATGAGATCAAATAGATCAGCTAACTTCTTTGCCTTTGTCTTCTTCTTAGCTAGCCAACTTCTTTGTATTTTGAGACGACGTTGGCAAGCTGATTCAGGACATTCAGCAATTTTCAAACACAATGTACCATATAATATTGTGCCCCTGTACATAAACATGAAGACAAGCTTAGAGTGTCGCTGATTAGATAAATAAAAATATAACTATTTTTGAAATATCTATATTTGATTAGACTTAATTAATCCGTTATTATTAGTAAATTTCTTCTTCATTAATTATTGCGTTGCTGAAATGCTGAATATTATTTTCAGTATAGCAGATATACCGTAGCGTATTATTGAGACTCCATAAATTTATACATAGCTGAATTTATTCTGTAACAATTTATAGCAAGAAGGTACACACTGTGAACACACATATAGTTGGCCACCATCGCACTCGTTTTGACTGTAATTTCTATTCGTTGTACACATACACTCAGAATTATATGGCCCCCATTGTTTGTGCGAGAATGCGTAGAGTGTGCGCATCGGGTATACGATCGATAATGTGATGCTTAAGCGTGTTATTGTGCTATTATAGTCAATTATTGATGACAGCAAGATCCCTCTTGAGAATTCCCACACATTTTTACCCTCCTATACTCCACACAAAGCTGGAATCGATGAAATATTGAGCAAGTGAAGTGTAGGATTAATGATGATGGAAGAAGGGGTGGCGGATAACGTTTAAGTTCACGATTATTGACTCAATTGGAAACCTTTTCGACCAATCAAAAGGGGTACGAAGATTATCAAGCATAGTTCCAATGTGATAGCTCATCAAAACCCTAGCTACAAGCTGCATTTCCGACTGTCCGTGGGTGAATTTTGCTCGACAAAACGGGCATTTTTCCCTAAAAAGGCGTGGCATTTGCATATTTTAATAGTTATACCTTCAAAGTTGACCAAGATACGAGTCAAAAATGTGATTGGATGTGTCACCCCCCCCCCCTCGGGAATTCACGGCCGTGGTGATACCATTCGCTTCTTGTATGTATGTATTTTATTTTGTCAACAATGGTGACAGACAAATACAGGGAAACTTGTGGTTCCCACTTATGTAAAGCCGTTAAAAAAAGTTAAAATAGGTTATTAAGATAAAAGTTTTACAAACAAAGTTGCTACTCAAATATTTGCAAAGCATTTAGAACTATCTAGCTAAGTTAAAAAGGCTATAAGATAAAACTTAAAGGTTACGACATTTGTACTAAAACATTTACAGGCATTTAAATCTATGCTAGCTAAAGAACGTTTGAATGCTGGCAATGTCTTTGAAATAACACATTTCTCTGGCAGAGAGTTCCACCAAGGTATGACACGATTGCAAAAGTCATTTTGAACAGTATATAACACTTTATTACACAAATCTATGGCAACCGTATAGACTGCTTATTTAAATTTGGTTCTCCCGAGGGGTAACTGCCTACCATATGAAAAATAGACTGTGCGGGCGTGCCATTATTTTTCAGTCCATATTCTAACTGATTAAAATACTTTTTTGGCAGGAAATTGTAGATTTTGGAACTTTTTGGGTTTCTGCAAAAATGTTCAATGTAAAGAGTTCTGAAAAAACGTTTTATTTGACGAACCTAATTTTTCACTATAGTACATTGCTTGAATTGCACAATTTTACGCATTTCCAATCATGTACGAAATTTATAAAGCAATTTTACAGAGAGACTACAGACTTTTGGGTGTGGTGGGTAAGCATATTTTTTTTTTGAAAAATCAAATAGACCATGACATATTTAAAGATTCTTTGAAAAGCTAGCCCGTCCCCTTCCCCATTGCTAATAATCACCATCACCGACCTATATTCCATTTCAAAAATTCCTATGGAACATGTAATTGTAACAGACATATTTGTAAATTTAGTTAAGTGTTATTGCCTCGTGTTTTGATTGACAAAATACGAAACCATGATGTAGGTAGATGTAGTTATGTGTCCATATGATTGAATTTTATAATATAATTTTGTACGATATACAATATTATGTAGATCAAATACGAAGTGGCGTGAAGCTGGTCTAGCATAGGACATTTTGCCAAGCATTAATAAAAAGCTATATAATAAAATACAATATTCAAAAAGCTTAGAATAGAAATCTATTCTGTTATATAAATTATTAGAAAATTAACTTTAAAAAAGGATATCGGTTATATATGAATATAATATGATATGATATGATGCGAATTGTATCTGCAATTCAAAAACAATGTAATTTCTAATGTAGAAAATGTATTAAAATTTTAATGAGTTGTTTTTCATTGATTTCCCAGATATGTTCCCATTAACTTGAAGTAAGTATCCATATAGCTTATATATGAATTATTGATAAATTTTCTATAAGTTGTGCTTATGGTCATTGGATAAGCGTCGTTCTGCATCTAAATAAAACGTTAATTTGATTTATAATCCTTGTAGAATCTTTTATGATAATTTTTAGCCATACTCTCTTCAATTTCTCAGCGTCTACATCCTTTATTAATTTATAATAATAAATCAAAAAAATTAATTATAGTGAGATGTAAACTCATACACATACGAATATGAAAGTGCTCAGTGTTGGGTAAAACAATGCATTATATAACAAAAGACAGAGATGAGGCAAAACCCTTTTTCCGTTACACAGAGTTTCAAGCGTTTAATTGTAATCTTCAGACGGTAAAACAGAGTGTAGCTATATTTAAATTCAATGTTCTCCCCTTCCCGGTGCAATTGACTTCACTGATTTGCACATAAACCCTCACCGATGATAATGATGACTATTGTAAGTCTAGCTAGCTTATCTCGAATGAGTCACATGACAGGCATGAGAGGCAAGGTCAGTCAAAAGAGATGGAATCTCCTTGAAAATTTCAGAAACAATAGAAAATCTCTAATGCCTGTATTGACTATTTTTCTCTTTTCTGAATCTAGGATAGGTGAAAAGGAGAATAAAGCAGTTATAGGTAGCACATTCTTCCACTGGTTAATGCTGACGGCAGAAAACGATTGTATTCTTTTATGAACTTATTTGGACAAACAATCGTCTTACATAGTGCTAATAAAAGTGAATACAACATTAAACACAACATATATAAATACAATCTACTATTTAAACCTAAAAATAAAGCATTAATCGTCCCCAAATAAAAACTAACTATATTCCACTCTATTTTGTTCTAATCTATTCTATTATATTCTAATCTATTCTAGAGAACTAAGATTACTATTACAACATGACAAATTTTATGGCTTCATTGGCAGCCATTATTTGCGGAATTTGTAGTCTCCCATAATCTTGATGCCTATGGAAGGCTATTCCAGGCGGCATGCCAACAACATCATAGACTTTTCGGTATTCTTCATACTTTAACCGCCCAACATTACCATTGCATTGAGCTGAAAAGAAAAATAATCGTGTAGATAAATGGATGGATGGTACAGTATAAGCAATACTCAAGTTATAATTGGATTACATTAAAACGGTCGCTCTTAAAGGGATTGCAGAGCAGATCTGCTTGTATGATAGGCGAGTGCATGCTATTATTCGCTGCAATTTCGGTAGCTATATAACACAAGTATTACACAATTATGCGCACGCTCATCTCAAGGTGCACTATCGTTTATGATTACTTATGCAAACCAGAATAATATATATTTACACTGCATAGCAATTGGCAATTGAAGAAAGTGAGTTTGAAAATTTTGAAAATGGAATATACTAACCCCATTTGTCTGCGAATAGCTGTTTGACATTTTTATGTGTCCAATCACGGTTACCTGCAAAATGAAACAAGAATAAAAATTGAAAAGGTAAAATTGTCAAGATTTGTGTTACATGTAATATGAAGATCATTCAAACCAAAATCAATGTGCTGTAGACTTATTGACGTACGAAATCAAGTTATATATATTCAGAATCTTACCGGTTGATTGCTTTTGGAGATAGATAATGAACTCCATGACTATGTTTGGAGAAAATGATTCTCCCGAGGAATTGTGCAGTCTTGCAACCCTGACATATTCTTTAGGGTCAGTTTGAGCAACACACACGGCAGCACACCCAAGGTTATTCAACTCTGTTATCTATAAGTAAAAGAGAGTGAATAACAATCATCAACATTGACAATCAGTCGTGTAAGAAATCAGTTGTGGGTTGATAGACATGTTACCACTAAAGGGGTGATTAGCTCAGTTGGCAGAGCAACTGAACCTCAGATTGTATCATATCTGATCGACTGTGGTTCAAATCCCCCTCAGGTCAACTCAGCCTTGACTGTATCTGAAACATCAAATGAGTACCATCTAAGGATGGCGGATGGAATGGTTCAGAAGGAATTGCATTGTAAGTAGCTGCGGCGCATCGTTGCGCATTGACAATCAAGGCCTATCTGCCATGAAATCTGTTGAAATTGATCTGCAGTGTCGCGGCTGAGATCTAAGGAGCGTTTAACATCATTGCTCTTAGCGAAAAGAGCCACTCCTCTAGAAATAGAGGGGTGCTACGGGTGCCTTCGGTAGGGCGACACCGTCCACATTACTTTTACTACTACCACTAAAAAGCAGTTAATGAGTCCATGAACGGTTCATGAATAAAGTTCATGAATGAGGATGAAACATTAATAAAATAGTTCATGAAAATCGGGCTCTTTGACGTTCATGAACTGTTTTTCGGTAGGCCTACATGCACCACCAATACGTGTATTATTAGATTAAATGCATTTACTGGTTTTTCGCTCAATTATCTATTAAAGTCAAATACAGAAGGACTTCCTGAAGCATCCAATTGGTGTTAACTGCGACGTATAGAAAGAAAACATTTAGGGTGTGAGCAATATGCAAGTACATGATGCTGTATGTACATACTAAACGTTGTCCAAAATTCATATTTGGAAAGATTGACATTATAATATAATATTTACATTTTCAGTTGTATTTAATTGTAATTGAAAGTCACCTCGTAAGCTTGTTTAATTAGGTAGGTACATGAGAAATTTACAGATGGTTACAAAGAACATGTGCGTACTGACCAGAAATCTAAACCAGTATCCCTTACATCGTGCAGACACTCTGCACTGTGCTACCATTGCACACATGTTCACCTACATTTTACAATACAGAGTAACCCGCTTAAATGAAAGTAAGAATTGCCAACGATTTCAGTTGCATTTATCCGAATTTGCACTTATCCAAAATTGATTAACAAACATTTGACCAGAAAATAGTTTACAGGAATTCAGATTCAGGTTGCAGATAAGCGGCAATTTCACTTATCCGAATTGCACTTAAGCGGGTTACACTGTATGACAATTAAAATTGATTAAAAATTTTCTTATGTCACTTGTCATGGTTATTGTAATGATGGTTTTTTGTCTGCAAGCATTGTCTGTGATCTAATCATGTTATTATTATGCAAATCACATGCAAAGAGCAACATAATAAATGATTACTGCTGGTTAAAATAAAATAAAATTTTCACTCCTACCGTTTTGCTAATTTTATCCAATTTTTTGTCAATTAGATTTTGTAGACCATCTCCCGATAAATTGACAGTGTTCTTTGAAACAGAAGATAGTTCGGTGCATTTATTTTTCATTTCTGTGGAGGCAGACCTCCAAGCATGCCCTGTTGCAATATTCCTTTCTGCCAATGAAATGGAAGCGGAGTTGGCATCTGTTGATTAAAATAATATAGAATAGAGAAGACATACAGTCCATTGACAAGGCATCTATGGATACATTTAAATTAAAACATAACATTATCTTGAAATGATTGTCAGCTGTTTCCAGTTCACCAGGAATACACAATGAATTGAGCGTAATAAACGCCTGATAAGGAACACCTAAAACCTGGCGCATGATTGTACTGGAAGGCGACAATTACATCTTACTTGGCAAATCTAATTTAATCAGCCTGATTTTATTTTAATCTAATTTTGAAGCATTTTAATTAGTAAAACAAATTTGAAATGAAGGTTAGTTTGTGACGAAAAACTGAAAGTAGTGGTTGGTGAAAACGTTTTGATATCATACATCATATGACTGTCAGTCCAAAAAGGAATACAAAATTAAGTTAGAAATTATTTATAGGCTATTAGATGAAACAAATTGAAATACGCTATTTCTTTAGAAAAATACTGCTATTCAATTACATAATAAGTTCATGTTTGTAAATTACAAAAGAATATGGAAACGGATAGAGTCACTCTGAGCGTTGAGAGTCGGTTTTCTATCACCGATCACTGATATCTCATTAACTAACCATTCAAATTTGTTGAGCCATTTTCTCACAACTACAAATAAAATTATGTTAGAACTGATTTTGGAAAAAGATGCCCTACGTTTAGAGCAGCAAAATCGCTCAGAAAATATATTCTAATTAAATGGATCTCATTAGAAAATTGTAAATGTGTAATTAAAATGATCTGTTGATAATACAATGTTATTAGCCTTTCTTATTATTTTGCCTTATAGACTTCAAGAAGCACCAACACCATCATGTAAATAAGTCTCTCTGCATACCTTCTTAGTAACCCTTAACTGTAATGTTGTAGTGCGCTTAAATGTCTTTAATAAACTTCTTACTATCACTACTATTACTACTAATTGATGTACAAATTCATCAATGGTTTTATTGTGTGGCATTAAATGTTATCATGTTCTCATTTTAGAAAGAAACATTTTAATTAGAATGGACAAAATCTGATATCGGAAAATTGATTATATGTAAATAGCTTACCTGATCTGTGAAACATCTTCTGAAAAACCTGGAAAGGAGTAAGGCTTTTCCCTTCCACATCTTTATCTTCAAACTCTAGGTTGTCTCGTCGTCTTTTTCGGTTCCGGTTTGTAATCCATGTCTGCAAACAATTAAACAATTAACTTGAATTTTAGGCCTACATTTAATTAAATAAAACATTACTACATATGTATATGTATAAGTATCACAATCAATTAGACCACACAGAACTTCTTAATGATCAATGATATATTTACACATTTACCTTGACTTTCCCTAAAGGTAAAGATAAATCGTTTGCCAGCATAGTCATGCGGGGAAGCATTAATTTTCCGGTTGACGTCAGACCCTCTGAATATGCATTTTCAAGGATGCATCTTTGCTCATCTGAGTATGAGACAGAAGAAATTTTTTCTGCTAAAAAAATGCATACACATATTAAATGTAGAAAATTACAGATGTACTAATATCAGGGCAAATAGCTGTATTCCTGTAGCGAGATACATTTCTGTTTGGGGAATTTTTTTGAACAAAACATAATTTTTATTTCAATCACATCAGACAGATTAATATTTATAGCTTTAGAATAAGAATCATTTATTGGCTGATGTTTCTTTTGTAAGAGACGAATGAAAACATCAATGCAATTGAAAATATGCAACATACTGGTTCTTTTGATATTGAAATTAAGAACTCAATTCCCTAGGACAACTAAGCAGATTTTCTGTTTTAGACTTCTCATAAATGCAGGCTATTGTTTTCATAAAATCTTGATATGATTGTTAGAGGCACCAGATTGAAAATAACCCTCATATAGAATTACTGTTAGTGCTATGTAGATTATGAACATACCCTTTTCTGTATTGTCTTCCATCTTTTATTCTTTTATCTACCTTCTGCTTTGAATGGCTGTTTTATAAAATCTATATGTAAGATAACATGATAACACTTGTAAGTAAGTCAAAATAAATATGACAACCGTGACACCCTATAAGCTACAAATAAATTACTTAGAGAATGGATTTAATGGAAGGATAACAACGCAGGCCATCACTTTTTTGTTTGCTGTATATGATGTGGTACTGTCTCTCATTGAATTGCATAAAATAATTTGAAAGTTTGATGCTTGCCTCTGCAATTTTGAATATTTTTCTTCTTGTATTTTAAAATTAGCTGCAAGCAACCTACCAGATCGCATTGATCACAAAGTTGCAAAAGCAGTTCATATACAAGTGTGCAATTTATGGCCAGATTTTTCTGAACAACTTAGTTTAAGCCTACTTATTAGGTTGTTACCATATCAGGCTCTCTGTCAATTTCAATACATTAAGAATTGTGAAATAATAGAATTGTAGGGTACGACATAGGGTAACTTAAGGCTATACTGACGGAATCAATAAATATATGTCTGAACATTAAACAACTTGTCCGAATAACTTTTTTCAATACAATTAACCCTTATAAACATGTAACAACAAGAAAATTGAGGGGTATATATTGATTTCAATAAAATCTATGCCATACAATCCACAATAGGCCTACTATAATGAACAGGGTCCCAACATTGCATGTTCAAATGAATGCCTTGCACCATTAAATGCATCGGTTTTATGTGATTTTAGAATACGACCTTATAGCTAATAAATTCAAATTTCTCGCTAAATGTTAATATAGAAACATCATGGTGTTTCTAATTCTCTAATGCCTATTACAATATTCAATATTAACAAATTTCTATTCCATAATATCATCAACGCCTGTAATATCATAAAAATATATTCTATCAGACTTTATAAAATGTAGCTAGTGATACTTTCATTCAAACCTTAATCTTACGAATGTCATGATTGGCCTATGACGAATGGTATCTCTAGTAAACAAGAACAGTGCTTTGAATGAATCAGGGTTTGACAATTCAAGAATTTCTCATATTATTAAATACTTTCTTCTGCAATATGGGGGTATATAAACACTTGTGTTGTAATGAGAACTCAAAAGGCTTACCGGTAGGCCTACGGGAAATCAATTACGACAACTGCTCGTGATTTTTCTTATACCTACCTTGTGTCTTATGACGCATAAATCATTAGTATCATGAATCATACATTTATAAAATTGTAGCCTATAGTGGCCTTGGTTTAGCCATACAACAAAGCAAGCAGCAGCGCTATATGAAATGTTTAAACATTGTCAAATATTGCCACATGCCTTGGTTATTTGCAAATGATCTGGGGTCTAATAAGAGGTCTTACTAACTAGAAGAGGCTTAGCTGTAATTTAGAATTGGATAAGGTCTTAAAGCTACTATTTTGAATTGTGTAACTAAATTCAAAGTCTGCAGCAAGCTATATGATTAGTATTCAAATGTAGAATGAATTTAAAACTCAACAACTATTTCATTACCTATATACTCATGAGTAGCGCTATCACTCTCTTTATAATAATCCCCTAGGATAATACATCCATACTAATATAATGATCCTACAAGTTTCATATGACTCATGTATATGAATGAAAATAGACACTATCCTAGGAGAAGACACAATAACAATGTATTTAAAAAAATACAGAGTTTGGAACGACCAAGTGATTGAACATATTTGTAGGCCTACAAATAGAATGCCCTGGAGTAGCACTGCAATCTACATCACTAAATTGACGTAGACATTCAGTGACTAACTCATCAATCTGGCAGCTTATCATACACAATTTCTGAAGCTTCTGCTGACACTACAGTAGATGAGTGAACACCATACACTATATTTTAAATTTATTACTAGGTCATAGCAAAGAAATTTAACTACCAGACTGCAACATTTGCCGTATGATCTTTCAATATTGATCTAGGTCTTTTCTGGCCAAAGATTTTCTATCTCTCACATTTCTATACGTTTTCAAAAAAATCCTGAAGAAGAACACAAAAAAGTAACAAAATCTGATTACAGTTGAAAGCATTTCTCACTAAACAAAGCAAATATGTTAAAAATGTTATAATGCATAAAAATGTCAAAAATGGAGATATGATGACATTTAATATATATTTAAAATTACGAATAAATGTCTCTAGAAGCTTTCAGCAATGTTTAGCATTACTTGCTGAAGCTGTAAGGAGCAAAGTTGTTTATAATAAGTCATTAGCCTCAAATACATAGGCCTATTTACATTTAGGCTATTCTATGCATCATGCTACTTCACATATAATTACACTACGTGACTCAAGGCTCAGAGTAATTATTTCCTTGCCAATTCATGATTAAAACTTACCAATAATGAATACTCAGATACTATGGAGACGACCGAAAACGATTTAATGTTAGTAATACCTCACTGTATTGTATATTTGTTGTTTCCCGCCAAGCAGGCAAGTAGCAAGCAAGCAGCTAGAGCAAGCAGCTTGCAGCGCTGTTACTTCAATCTCATTCATGTTTCAGGTAGTATAAAGAGAGGCTGAGTTGAGGCTCTAGAGCCTCAAATCACTATTCAATTCAATGATGTTTTCTACAAATCATTGACTATATACCATGACTTCAGGGTACGATAGGTGGTTCGGAACGCCTTATCAACCCGTACCGAACGCCTTCAGGTCGGCTTGCTTTCATACGCTGTTCCGAACTGTGCCGATCCACTCGTTGACGATATAAATTCAGAAAGACGGGGGTCGCACCTACGATTTGGCCTCGCTGCCGTGCGGCTGCTATGGTGATGGAAGGATTCCATAATGGGGGGCCAATTCAAAACAACTGCATATTCAACCTAATTTGTGGCTTCGATACCACGTCCAAGGCTGCAATCAATAAATTAGCCACATGATCACGTGCTACTAGCCTGCTGATCCAATCAAATGCTATTGATCACATGTTACCTCATTTATTCTTTACTAGTTAAACAATTTGGCGCCAAATTGGGAGATATAAAATGTTTTTCTCACAGAAAAAAGTCCTTTTCCTTTTAGCAGTCGAAAAGATCGGATCACAATTTCCATGTGAAATTCTCATATCAATTTATATAAGTATTTTTCCGATTAACTATCAAACTAAGATGTCTTCTGAAGCTGTCTGTGGTTCTTGCCCCCGCAAAACAAAGTATACATGCATTGTTTGCGAGAAGCCTTTCTGTGTAGTATGTTCGGTGTCAGAGGAAGATGAGAGTGCTCCTGGATGGAAAGAAGGTGTCTCTGTGGGTTATTGCCAGTTGTGCTACAGTGGTAGTGGCGTTAGTGGAGTCAGTGATGATAGGTAAGCAATGTCAGCTATGTATGTTTGCTAGTAAATTTTGTAATTGTGCATTTGCACCATGTGAATCATCATATTTCATCAAGTATCCATTTGTGAAAGCAAAGTTCATAATTAGTCAGTACATTCTCTACTTTACCACCTTTCTTTCAGAACTCATATCTATTTGCATCTGATACGTGCACTTTATTCCTTGATCGATTAATTAAACTGTCACGTTTCCAATTATGTCTCTTCCAGAAGAATTTAAGAGGCCAATAAAGTTGTAGCTCTAAATTTTTTATGTTGACATTACTGTATAGCATTTAATATGTTACTGTATATTTAATGTTTGTTTAAAAATCGCTGAAACTTTACGTTTCCAATATGCATATCATAGAATGGGTAACCTATTAAATAAATGAATGGGTAACCTGGGCTTTTAAATACTCAGCACAGTTTGACTAGGATATGAAAAATTACACCAAGCTGATGTTCTCGTAACAATTATACAATATAAAATGTTTAAGTCGATAGAAACTTTGAATACTATTCCTTCTTTTACAAATGTTCTAAAATTTGATTTCTCTTGTGTTATAGATATGCTGTTGGTGAAATTGAGGAAAGCATGAGCGAGTCAGAAGACCATCCACCTCCTCCCTCATTTCGAAAACCAAAGAAAGCTGGAAAAGGGAATTCGGGGCCAAAGGCAAAATGGAACAGCAACATGATAGATGATTTGGTAGATATAATTGTCAATAAAGAGGACTATTGTAATAAGTTAACTTTCACAAACATTAAGTGCCAGCGTAATGGCGAAATTTACAATAAAATCGCAGACGAATTGAAGGAGAGGGTCAAGGACAGAGAGCCTTGTCCTTTCACTGGAAAGTAAATAAGAACCAAATTCAAGAAGCTTGTCCACGAATGCAAGAAGGCTGCTTTAACCATAAAAACCAAATCAGGTATTGCGAGATTTCAAGAGCAACAAGGTTACACAAAGTGGTTTGATCAGCTGTTTGCACTGGTTAAGACGCGTGACTCCTGTGATCCAGAGCAGGCAATTGATCCATCAGAGCAGCCATGTGCTTCTACCAGCACTCCAAGTGAGTCACCACCAGCAGATGCCCATCAAACAGATTCACCACCAGATGCAGCAGAAGAAGTTGGAGAGAGTGCAGCTCTTGAAGTAAATCGACGTCAATTTGTACCAACCAGAAGATCTAGAAGAAGGAATAATGTGGAAAATCAAATTTCAGAAATTCTAGAGATAACAAAGGCATTGCTAAGCCATGATCCTATGGATCAGCTATTACTGTTTGCCAAGCAGGAGGCAGAAGAGATGCGCAAACATCAAATGGGGCTAATGAAAATGTTGATTGAGTCTAAACAAGCAAATCGTCAACAATTTCACACTTTGCAAGCAACAACAACACCAGTTAGACGTGATTTATCGTATGAAGTAGACCAGCACACACCTCCAGAATATCCAGCTCAAATGGAATTCTACCATCCTCAACTTGGACAGTATCAAAGAGCAAGGAACCCGCTTTATGAAGCCATGAGAAACGGATCAGATTACTCTAATTTGCTGCACTGACATTTATATTTAGGTCTATATATGACTATATATGCATATAATTACCTTAGTTGATCTTGTATTGATATCAGATTATTTGTATTGTTTCTGTTTCATCTTATGTTTGAAAACATTATATTGTTGTGAAGGTACTCTGAAATGAAATAGTTGGTGCAAGTTAATGAATACACCAACAGTACTCATATACTGTAGCAGTAAACTAAACTTGAAAATGGCATACGAATGTAGGGCAGGAATGCATGCTTATACAGATATATTGCAAAGAAATCTTCTGCAATTACACAGTTGAGACGGGCATTCAGTTGCTTAGTTACAAGTAATATTTTCTGAACATATATTTTAGTGTTGTCTATGCCTAAAAATAAACGATAATCTTGAGTTTAACTACCATTACATAATATCCCTGTCTAGAGACCTTACCAATACTATTTAAACATTTTTTTTTAATATAAGAACCATTAAAATTTGGCTGAGCCATTATTTTGCGGTAAACGTCAATTAAATTTCCTTGATTTTGCTCAAATTTGAGACTGGGTGTACTTATAAAAAAAATTCGTATCATATCAATAAATATAAATCTGTCACTAAATCAACATCCTTTCAGAACATTGCAAGATTTGCACTGTTGCAAGAATCACTAATATTAACCTAGTTTGTTATGGTATCAAATAACTCAGAAATCCATATTTTCAACAGGGTTTAAATATGTGATACAGGAAATAATAAATGCAATGATTAAAATAACTGTTCACAATCAATTGAAACTAGTAGGCCTACTAAAAAGAGCCAAACAATGGTAAACCCAAACAAAACAAAACGATAACGTTAACCAGGTCCATAATCTAAATTAGTCCAGTTGTCTTTTCCTTCCACAATTTCTCTTTCAGGTGTGTTCTAATTTTTTGGCCAGAATGAGAAGCTTTATCTTTAACAGAAGTTGACTGCATCAGTAATAGCTCCTCAATAGTGTCACAATCTCTTTTTTCTGATGTTATAGGATCAATGGTTAAATCCATACACGGTGTTGATTTGTCGTTGAGGTTAATGCGTACATTGTGCAGGACAATGGATGCAAGTACTGCAATTTTAAGGCCGTCTATACCACCCTCGCATTTTCTCATCAAATACCGCCATCTTCCTTTTAGTTGGCCAAATCCTGCCTCGACTACCATTCTTGCTCTGCTCAAGCGATAATTGAAGTAGCGTTCTCCAGGACTGAGAACCGCATTGGAGTAGGGCTTCAGAAGCCAATTCTCCATTGCAAATGCAGAGTCTCCAAGGACTAATGGTCTGATATTATTCCCCCCTTCTTTGAAGATTACACTGCCATCAGAACAGTCACTCAGGCCTTTGTAGGCAGATGATGACTTGAAAATCATTGAGTCATGGTTATTGCCTGGATAGCCACAGCTAGCCCACACAAAACGATACTCCGCGTCTACCATTCCCATTAAAACAATAGAATAGAAATTCTTGAAATTGTGATATTCTTTGCTTGCACGGGCACCCCCTGGGGGGCATTTGATGGGTATGTGACATCCATCTATGGCAGCCCAGGAGAAAGGAAATTGCCATATCTCCTCCATGTCAAGAACCTTGGATTTAAAGGCAGTAGAGTCCTTCGGATAATATTCATCGACTTGCTCATCCACGAACAACTGACAATAGCGTCACAAACCTCCGTTACGATGCCTGATATAGTAGATATACCCATTCCAGACATTTCTGATAAGGTAAATAAATAATCTCCACGGCCAAGACGGTAGAGGCATATTGCAAGGCGGCACTCCGGCGAAATTGGTTCCTCAACAACGTATTCTCTTTCTAATTTATGCCTAATCTTTGATAATATGTAATTAAATGTACTTCTAGACACTCTAAATGTCTTTTTGAATTTTTTATCAGAGTATAACCTGAAAGCATTATCCCACCAACCTGCGTTGCGAGGTAGTCGTCTGCAAGAACGATTGGCAATCTTAGTAGCATTTTGTTTCTTCTTGGACAAAAGCAGGACAAGTAACAACAAACATTTTAAAACCAACTGTTTCCTACGATTAATATTTACAGCGATGGATCTTACCAGTTGTAAACGACGGTTAGAGTTTGCCATAGCAATCAACAACGCTGCTGTAGTCTTCGCCATTTTTATTCAGGAAGGGTTTGGCGCTTAAATAGACTTATTTGATGTAAAACGCACAAAATTGGCATAATACGTCGGAATTTGGTTAGAGAACGCCGTCTGAAACCAATCAATTTCTGGAGTCGCTCCTAAAGCGTTCTTAGTTGAAATAGGATCGGCACATGTACAGAACGGCGTATGAACCAGGCCTTATACCTCTATGGTTTCGAACATGATTTTGGTTTGTTGTCATATATGTTGGTTTTGGCATCGTAGCTCTAAGCCAATCAGATTGATGGAATGAAAGAATCGCGGGAATAAATCAATTTCAAAATGGTTCTATTCTTATAAGGAATAAACAATAGAGCCTTTCCACAGGTACCTGATGAGTCTCTCAAGAATTATTAAAAGTCTTTTTTAAACGCTCTCTTTCGCCTCTTACTATCTTACTGTACGGTCGTGTCTGTTGTATCAAAGAGCTCTGACTAACGGCCATAGTAGCCCTTAGCATCTCTCCCTGTATTGTCAGCAGACACGGCGTGGCATTATCATAATAAAGAGTATCAAAATTATATGGATTGTCTCGTTATTAAATCTCCTACAGATGTAAGGAACACCGTCGTCCAACGTTGGCAGATGTTAAAAATTATATTAAGTTAAGAACGGTACGAGAAAATGCATTGAATTTTAATAGATTGCCTCATGGTCGCCTTGGCGTGAAACTTTAAATAGCAAACATAATTGCCTGGTTTCTGACTATATATTTTATAAAATATTTAAATCTCTGTTGTATAGCATTCAGCCCTATCTTCAATCAGTAAGACAACTTAGGCCAACTAAACTTACATCAAATTATATATATAACAACAGTATTATGCCTTATTATGTTGATTAACAATACTAATATTCAACTAATTAATTATTCGTAAATGTAACAGGGTCAAGATTACCAGTAAAACAAAAGATAACTTATAGCTCATACAAAAACCAAAACCTCATTTGATCAGGACGAAAGCCACGTTGCCGCCCAGGTGAACCATTCTACATAGATAACAATCTATAAATATCTGAATTAATACCTCTACTGAATGCATGCTTTCCAATGTTTTCTTCTTTCTTTCAATGAGTTTGTTTCATGCATGCTGTTGAGCGTTGTTAAAATTTGAAAGCGAAATTTGAGAAAATCACCAATTAGAAAATGATTTCAAAGATGAACAATAAATTAGCATTAAATGATAGACATGAATTTCTATAGATTGTATTTATGAAGGGAGTTTCTTTCTTCAATGACTTCAAAAGCTATGCCATTTCATCATTGTAAAATGATTTATTTGAAGTTATTATAAAATAGTGAATTGATTTGTCTGCTATCATCGTTTGACTCCAATTTATGCAAAGGTATCTGCAGTATTTCATTGTATTGACGCCCAGCGTTTTTCTGCCAAACCTTTGTTCTGTTCATTTGCCTCGACGCCAGCATTCTGCTTGTTTTTTTTTTATCGAGTTGCGTCTGTGTATTTGAAACATAACTATTCACGGTAGACAAGAGGAAGACTTAGCTTTTAAACATTATTGCAAGCTATTGTTCAAAGTTTCAAGATATACGATACTGGACTTTTATATTGGAAACATGAAAAGGTTAGATATTGCGAAATTCAAATAGGTGAATTTCTTTTAAAATAAGTGCGTATAATATTATAGGGGTGTAACGAGTTTATTCATGGGATGAAAAGTATAAATCGACAATGTCAACATGTAAGTTTGCCAATAAGGCAATAATGCCTGATACACCTAAATAGTTTGATTTGTTTCGTTTGCTGAAATATTGATGCGACTTCCCAATTTGAATAATTATAAAGATGTATTAGGTCAGTATGCCTCGAGATGATGACATCAAAAAAAGATATATGCAAATCGCATGCAAATATATTAATTTTTTATTGATACTTTGAAATATTGATGCATTTGACAGGATTCCACTGTATAATTTGATATGTTCCATTATCGCTAACATATATATAGAACTGGAAAAAGTTACTATATACTCTTGTTATGTTTATAGAAGGGTTGCCACACCGTGTTTGCATTCTTGTTTACTCCATTATCTTGAGGCATGCTGGAAGACACGTTGAGTGACATGTTGAAAGCATGCAAGGCGAGCGTTTTCAGCATTCCCGATTGTCTTCCAGCTGTTTTTAATTTATATATATACTATAATATGGATACATACAGACATTTTGAAGCGTGTGATAACCCTTCTCTAAAATGAAACAAAATTTAGAATCAATTTTGTTTATATTACGAAAGGTCATCCGAATCTTGAATGAATGACTTCAAATTCTATTTCAATACTTACTAAAGTGTCTGATCTAAAACGTCACTGGACTTTTATTTTTAACAACGTTACGGCTACATTCGTTAGCCATTTTCAAGTTATGATATACAAAATTAAGTTCTATTTATTAACAGGGTGAATTTTACAATTATGAAGGTTTATTATTAAGATAAATACTTAAAATAGTTTTGCTTCGATGGAATTGGATTGCCTGTTTAGGGACGGTTTGGTTTCACTAATTAACAACATCTCGTATATTAGGCAGTCCATTCTACTTCGGCATTGTTTCAGAACGGAAAAGTACTTGGATGCGTGCTCTGCATCACGCTTTAGACGCATTAGCTAGCCTGCGTGCAGACTTGCTTGAAAATCTCACTTCCTCGTTAGTAAGGGGAGTACGATTTTTAAGTAAAGTCTGCGCGCAGGCTAATACAGAGCACGCCTCCAAATAAAGTATTCCGTTCTGAAACAATGCCAGAGTACAATGACTGTCTAATATTCGGGGGGGGAGAGGTAAATCCAAGCGCCGTATTGATTGGGGGGTGCCACTTTGGAAAAATGTGAAGTACCCGAAAAGTCCCAAAAATCCTTTAAATGCGACCCAAATTGTTTTAAAAACTTAAAAATGTTCCATTTTTATTGGTAAAAATTCAAATCCAGTTTTCAGTTTTCAGCCTTCAAATTCAGTTTTTCCCAAATTCTCTAGAAAATCGAAATGGGATCCAAAACTTTCAATATTCTAAAATTTCCTACTTAAAAAGTATGTTTCTCAGCTGGAGTATGGACCCCTAAAATATCGTCCCCGTATATCAACTGTATGGGAGTTACCCCAGGGCCTAATATACGTTGTTTATTAGTGAAATCAAACCGTCCCTAAACAGGCAATCCGATTCCATCAATGCAAAACTATTTTAAGTATTTATTTTAATAGTAAACCTTTATAATTTTAAGTTTCGCCCTGAAAGTATATAGAACTTTATTTCTGTATACCATAACTTGAAGATGGCTTACGAATGAGCCAAAACGTTGTTAAAAATAAAAATTCATTATTGCCACTGACGTTTTTGATCAAATGTTTTACCAAGAAGCTTTTCATCAATATTAAAATGTCCTTGGATTAAATGAAAACTCCACAATGTAACATATATAGACTAACATTAGGTTAGTCTTTTTTAAATAGTCAGCTTTTTGATATTATTTCTTTAATAATATGTTGTAGTTTCCAACTCTTCTTCAGCTTTTAGCTTTTACACATAATTTTATCGTCAAATTAGGACGGAAATTATCGAGAAACGTTTATCCTTGAATTTCCAAACACATGAATTAACCAATCAAAATGCAGCATTACGTTGTATTACAACATTGTATTGGAGAAACATAAATAGTACACGAGAAGTTCTCGGAGGCTGCAGGCAGGGATCAACTATTAAAAAGCCTCGCCTCTCTATGAAATGGGACAACCTTATTCTTAATATATTTTGCATATATATAGATAATATAATCACTCTATACTCGATCAATTATCCAATTTCTAAATTTATTTGGTATTAAAAGTTATTTCCTTTATCAGCAACACGGTCAACATTTTTTATGAAAAAATATATCAAGGTTGATTACAAGAATAACAACAGCATATTTTCAAGATCTGAGATCTGCTGTCTTTTTATTTTGCATCGTGGATATAAAAAGCAGGTTTATATCCTGTCTGTAAGTCTTTTTGTTTTATAAATCATATTTGTTAAGATTTAGCTCTGTAAGTAGTCTGCGTTTACAGACCGCGATTCATTCACAAAAGAATATTAAGGTTTAGGTGTAGGAATAATTGTTGTTATACGCATGCGTTTCCAAATAGAGATGTGATCCATGAAACAGAAGAGATAGGCTCTGATGGGATCAATGTTGACTACGAACATTGGCATTAGCCGACTAATGTTTATTGGAGGACACATTTTATTGATATAATTTTATTTAAAATTAAGATTTAAGCAAGTTATAATCAAAGGATAAAATGGTCTGGATGAAGAGTGTGAGAAATGATAAAAATTATGGAATGAATTGAACAGAAGAATATATTTAAACAATATGTAAGAGCGTAAGAGCATGTTTCCTCCGTTTCTCTGCAACCACAAAACTTGAACTTATATACGAACTATTCAAGCGAAGTTTAACTTGACTCGCTGTCTATACTTTTTGTATAGACATGCATCTATAAGTAATATGCTTGTTAATAAAAATATGCCTCTTTTACAGCTCCCGTTACAGTCTGTTCAGGATCAATTTTGCTACAGGATTTCACCCTGGTGAAACAAGTTAACCACGTGTTAAATGAAGAAAAAATATCGTCGAAAACACTACTTTAATTTAATGCAAGAAATATATTTATTTGACTTACAGGATATTCAAATACTAATTATTAAGTATCAAATAAAATATAATCATGAACAGTGTACTATTAATGTATCGTTAGTGTCTTTATATTAATGGTATTGTCTGTTTGTAAATAAATTATTTGTATAATTGTAACCTTTTTTACCTTTTAAAACTGTATATAAGTGACAGCTCCAATTTGTTATAATTGTAGGACTTACGATGATGGGAACTGTACGAGATGTGCAGATACGAGTTCAGAACGGTATATTGGAAATGAAGTCAGTCAAGCGGTAAGTAAATTTTGATATATACATTATCTGAAGAGTTTTGTTTATGTCTGCCAAATATTGTTCAATTATATTTAAAGTGTATATCCCGATGACTGCATATGACTGCATTTCTGAGGGAGAAATGATCGCGCAAAGTAAAAACACAAGAAGATCATGTACGAATAGAAAATTTTTCTCTATCTAAAGAAGCAATCTCCCAATATCCGAGATATACACTTTAACGCGTCGTTCTATACAAATATATGCTCACATAAAGGTACAGTTTACGTCCCTCATGAAATTGGTAGATTAAATTAATCAACATAATTTAAGCTGGCGCACTTCACGAGTGCATTTTTATTATCGACTTAATATTTAGTTATACATGAACCACTTTAACATTAGAAAAACTAAACTGGATTAATGTAAACTAAGGGAGGATTAGCTCAGATGGCAGAGCAACCAAACCCCACCAAACTTCAGATCTCCCATGAAATCTGTTGAAATTGATTTGCAGTATCGCGGCTAATATCAGTAAAGAGCGTTTAAAATCATTGCTCTAAGCGAAAAGGGCCACTCCTCTAGGAATAGAGGAGTGTTACGGGTGCCTTCAGTAGGGCGACACCGTCTACATTACTTTACTTACTAATGCTAAAACCCAGATCAAACCGACAGTAATGTGAGTGTAATTAACCCAGTTTAGTTTACTTAGCTAGAGCCATTTTCAACCCATCTTGATGGGGGGGGGGGGCTCGACCAAGGTTAACTTAAATGTGGATGTAAACTCTAGGATCCCATTTTCGTAATTTCCAAAATGAACAATGTCAAATCCTACAAACCTTTATTTATCTGATAAAAATAGCAATGTTATTGCTGGCTGGTAAAACAATATGGGAATTGTTTCGAATATTATCACCAACAAAACGATCAATAGCCACCATTCATTCACCACGGGCTTTATCCAAACAATCTAAGCTACTAGCCTACTACGCATCCCGAATTTGACATTGGTTCACTTCACAGCACTGCTGGCTCGACCCTCCTATATATTTCTGCAAGGTAAGAAAATCCAATCTAACTTAGGTCGGACTCGCATGATTAAAATTGCTAAATTATCTATTTTGTATTTGAATTAGGCTGATAGTTGTAAAATGACTGTATTTAAGTGGAATTATGGTAATTTTCTGTATTTGCCTGTCGTATTAATTTTATGACAAATTTATCATATCATTATCGCAAGCACTGTCCTTTTTACAGGAAAAATTCAATTTTCGTTTCAAGCCAATTTAACTTGATTTAGGTCAAGAAATCTGGTTTTGAGTGAATAAAGCTTTTTTCAATAAAATATGCTGTACAAATATACTGTACAGGTCCAACTTTCTAACTCAAAATAATAAGTTTTTGACTTGAAACAGATTAACTGACTTCAAACAAGCCAGATATTCTTGGAAATTAAATTTGTACCTGGGGGGAGTAACGTCCATACTTTTGGTATACAGGGACATTCAAATATTAAAGGGTACCTTTTTTAGACACATGTCCAGACACATTTTTTAGGGTATCCTTACATATGGAAATTTTATGAGGTATCCTTCTGACGCCTTCGCAATTTTTTCATTTCGAAAAACAAATTTGGCCTTTATGAAATTGTTTTTTTTTTCATTTGTTTTGGTTGAATCTGTCATTCATGAAAATATATTTGGGGTATCTTTTCCATTATGTTGAAAATTTTTTATGGTCATTCTGCCAAAGTTGCATTTGAACAACCCCATCGAAGTGCAATGGAAGTTACCCCCCCCCCTCCCGGAAATTTGTACTGTCCATGCTGTCACATACGTGTCCTGCTTTGATTGCATTGTTCATACAGTTCTGTGCCAGATTTAATAACGTAAAAATTCTTAATTAGTTGATAATCTTTATTCTATTAATGGTAGGCCGTGTCTGCTGACATTACAAGGAGAGATGCTAAGGGAATTCAAATTGTAACTGTTATTACAATGGAAAATCTTGTTTGAAAACAATGTAGTAATATAGAATGTTTATAAAATAAGTGTTGATGTTAAATTGAAGTAGTAAAGAGTTATAAATAATATCTTCAATGATGATAACTCGGCGATGATAATGTGAATATCTTTAACTTCAGACGGCTTTGCTCTCCAAAACTATTTCAATACGATAACATGTGACAAAAAATGTTGAACTACAAATCCATGTAGTGCGTTGGATATTATTAAGACATCTCTCCTTATAAATGTATGATCGACTGGCTGCGTGGTCTAAAGCGAGGTCACCAGTTGTGCCAATTAAATAATGACACGGTTCATAATTAGTTGATATTCTTTATTCTAATAATGATAGGCCGTGTCTGCTGATATACAGGAAGAGGTCCTAAGGGCTACTATGACCGTTTGTCAGAGCTCTTTGATACAACTGACACGACCGTACAGTAAGACAACAAGAGGTAAAAGAGAACGTTTACGTGGTAAACTTTACACACATATAAATTTACAGGAAATGATTAACAATAGACAATTATACAAAAGCGTAAGTACAATATAAAACCAACATCTCAATTTCAAAAAACTTTCACATTTATATATTTCCAGGGTACGATTGCTCATTGTAAGAAATGCAATACCACGAGGCAAGCATTGCAACATCTTAAGAAAGGGATGACAATATTATGTGACACAATAGTTAATGTTGCTGACAATGCATTTTCTGTGAACAGAACAGTTAATAATCTCATTGGAGAATCAATCAAATCGTCGTATTTCCCTGCTGCTAATTCCCCGTCAAACTGGTGTAATGAAGATCTAACAATATTGAGTGAACAAACTAAAATGACAACAATTGATTTACCGAGATATAACTCTGAATCTGAGATCAGATATAAACTTGGAAATGACCATGTGGAATCGAGCCCAAAATCGAAACGTGCGAAAACCGACACAATGCTTGGTAATTTCGATAAAGGGCAACTGAAAGGTACATTTATGCAATGTCCAGGTTTGACAAAGGATTTTCAGACAGCACACGAAAAAAGTCATGCTCAAGATCCAAACCAAAATAGAGTTGCTCAAGGTTCAACACAACATTTGATTCCTAACGGACTAAGCTCTAGTGGAATAATCCATAATACGTTTGATCCACCATCAGCATTTAAACGAGTGATACCAATAACAGAAACAGTTTCGAATTCATCTCCAACAAATAAACAAATGACTATGAATGATGAAGATAATTTTGAACTTCTAAAATATTTAATTGATAATGTTTCTGTTTTGGCTGTTCCGAATATCAGAAAACGAGGTTGTGGATTCCTACAACCATTAAATAGTTGGAATGAGTCAAGAGTAAATACATTTCGCTCTCAAATAACAAAATGGAATATAATAATTGAATTTTTTGAAAAAGACGTTAATTGTAATGTTGCATTATTTACTAAGGAAATGCGTAAATCTAATGGTGAATTATATAGTGTCGATGGAGCTGTTAGTAAGATCAAAAAAGGATTAACAAAGGAAAAATTATTTTCAATCAGTCATAACATGCTAAGAGAAGAATTTGTACCAAAATTAGAAGAACCTACATTTATATTACCACGTCGCATTGATGGTAAAAAAGTGGATGCAATTGATGTAATATGTATATGGCAGCATGGTTATGGGGATATGCCCCCTGTTAAAGATTGGTCACCAGCACAGAAATCAAAACAGCAAAGTAAAATATCAAGATGGAACAAATTATATCGATTGTATAAAGACGAATGTCAAGGGTCGAAGGAAATATTTATTCAAAAAATTTCATTACCGAATTGTGGACCTCTTATGGCAATATCAACGATTTTGGAAAAATGTTGCCAGGACGAAACGATAGTCGTGCATGATAGTGATCAAGCTGCAATTTTATCAACTTCTGATCCAAAACTCAAAACTTTGATTTCCAATAAACGTCAACCACTACTTTTATCAACTTTGGCAATAGCAAAATTAGTTAGAAAGATCAGAGTAAATAGTCCTGCCTACTAGCATTTTGAACAATATCCTACGTATATAATTTTAATCGGAACTAATGTAGATTATTGTTCATTACTTAATCTATCATACGAAGAGAAAACTCAAGAAAAAGATCAGAGAGAATAGTCCTGCCTACTAGCATTTTGAACAATATCCTACGTATATAATTTTACTCGGAACTAATGTAGATTATTGTTCATTACTTAATCTATCATGCGAAGAGAAATCTCAAGAAAAAGATCAGAGTGAATAGTCCTTCCTATCAGCTAATTAAAGTTATTACAATGCCCGAAGGATCAAATTAAGTTTGACGTTAATATTTGTTCCCTTTTTATAAGTTCTCTATATTATTGTCTATAATGCAGTGTTTTATGTTATGTTATTTTGCTATTTAACTAAAATATCATTGTACATTTACAGCTGATGTTAACTTTGTAATTGTAAACGGTAGCCCAAAAGATAAAGTGGATAAAACAGCATCTGATAAAAACTTTGGACATGGAAAAAAAATTCCACTGGCTCGACTACAGATTGAAAATTACCAAACAAAATAAATAAATAAATAATAAATACCTAGAGCTGCGTGATATGTATAAATTATTGACCTTGATATTTTATTGACGGGTGTGTGCCATTTTCAGAAATCGGGGAGGACGATAACATTTGACACAGACGGTTATTCTTACATTTTTCCAGATAGTTTTCAAGTTATATAGTTTGGGAATAATAAATTAGCAAATTAAAGACCATAGAATGACCAGCAGCCTTTGCATATTGTTGTCTTTGAAATCTGGACCCAGATTTCAATTACTCCCTTCATGATACACGTTCCGCCTTTGTGTCTCCTTTGCACACATACGCAAAAAGAACGTAAAAAGAACGTGGAAGCATTTCTGCCAAGTTATTTATCAACGAACTGGTTTGGAAAGTTACAAGAGCAATAGAAGTGGACCTTGGACGTTGGACGTAAAGGCCTTCGTCGCTTGAAGAAATGTATACCACGAAATCAAATCACTTGCTACTATCGTGTAGCTTCATACGGATTGTGTGGGGGAAGACAGAGTAAAAAACTACGTTTTTCTTAACTCCAGTGATTCAAAATTTCACGTCGGTGTTTACGTAATGAAAGAATATTTGGGATTGAAAGAACCAGAGGAGATTTGTTAGCAATTTATCACCGAAACAAAATGAAATTATAACACAAGGTGAACTCGTTTTTCAATATGGATATCTTGATCATTGACTCATTGTCGAATTTTGAAAAAATTATGTTTGTAAAGACATAGGCTTCGTCTAAAAATAGTAGGTCTACATACCTGTGTATGTTTTATAACATTTGTACACATATGTCAAATTGTCAAATTGAACAATCTGCAATTGTTAGAAACGCCAGTTTCATTTTTGAAATCGATTGCAACACATCCGTCTGTATTTCTGCATATTGCATTACAAATGAAACTTGATTCCACGTTGATTTCCTTCATTGACGCAGCACTGTCTATGAAAGTGTTGATAAAATATCTTCCTTTGTAATTCTTTGAATTTGCTTGTAACATTCCGCAGCAGTTTCCTTCAATAATGTGAAGTCCTCCAACTGACAATCCTAAAACTAAATACAGAATTATTTGCGTAGACATTTTTTAGAAGTGTGTTCTCCATTTGAAAATCTGATGAATACATTTGTGCGACAGATTTTCTTTCTCACATTCCACCTGTATCAGTATTGTCTGATTGATAAGTAGGCTGTAGTTTTTCCAATACAATACCTGTCGGAATTTTATTTGCTAAGGCTTGAGCTAGCCAATGTATTAATATCTCATAGTCCAAGTGTGCCGAACAGCGAATCCTATGCATTGGGTGCGCCACTGCGTTATATCGAGCGAATTAAATCAAATACATCTTTATCATATAGGCGTGACTGTCTCCGTAATTGCCTATATATATGACAATAAAGCGGAGGCTACAAAGTAAACAAAACTTGAAGTCCCAGTTACATTGATGTCTCCCTGATGACGTCTTTCACCTGATCGTAAGAAGACATACAACGATTATGTAGAAAATAATATACTACATAAAGGGCACCATGTAGCAAAATTGTTTTGATTGTACAATATCGTTGTCACCCTTACCCCCCCCCCCCCTATCCCATTGAAATTTTGAACCAATTTTCGGGCAAGTTTGAACAAGATAGTGCAAAATCGTGCAAATTCGAAGGTACTACATTACTACAGCTCCAAATATGCAATTGCCACGCCCTTTTTCGATTAAAACACATTTCGTCAAGCAAATGGACACCTTCTGCCTAGGTCAGAGGCAGGTATAGTTACGGTATAGTTACGAACGTTGTCGCTGTACACTCTACAATGTTGATTGATATATTTTTTTCATCCTTATTAGTAACATAGTTGATCTAGATTGATAATTCTTTAACTGAAAATTTATCAGCCTTTGTTGAAATGGCACTACAACCACTTCGCCATCTTATTAAATCACATGTCAAGAACACGGATCATTTCAGAGAACTAACCTGAAATGTCAGTTTCCCAGACTCTGCCATTTTGGTTACTCTTGATGTATCTGCACTTTATACTAACATCGAACACTCACATGGAATAGAGGCCGTCAGGGCATTCGTTACAAGACATGAACAAAACTACACGGGACCACCACTTACTGCCCTTCTTGACATGATCAAAATAATCCTAAGTACAAATTATTTCACTTTCAACAAACAGTACTACCTACAACAATCTGGAACTGCTATGGGGACAAAATTTGCCCCTAGCTACGCTGACATATACATGGCTGAACTGGAGACAATACTCTTCCAACAATCTAAATGGAAGCCTATAAAATTTCTGCGTTACCTAGATGATGTATTCCTTCTTTGGCCGCACTCTGAGCTCCGTCTAAATGAATTCATTTGAAAGGCAAACTCAATACATAAACGAATCAAATTTACCTCAATCGTATCTCAAACACATGTCGCCTTCCTTGATCTCAATGTCTATAAAAGCAAAAACAGACTCGAAACTGATATATACATAAAACCAACAGATACTCATAATTTATTGCACTTCACATCCTATCACACCGCCCAAACGAAATGGGCGATTGTGAAATCATGTACAACGAGATACATCAGAAATATCACAAATACTGATATACATCCTCTATCTGATATTTTGCTCGAAATCTTATCCACCAAAACGGACCTTCCAGATTATCCGAGATCTTTATCAAAAACACCTTGCGGATCCGGATGGTCCCCTTCAAACTAGGAGGAACACAGAGATTATTCCATTCATCACCACATTTCATGACGGCGTAACTGATTTATTCACTACGCTACTGAATGATAACCTGATTCCTTGCTTTGAATCACACATGCAACTACACAGAATCCAACCGGTTATCACCTTCCGCCGAAACGAGAACTTACATGACATCTTAATCCACACCAACGACAAAACCATATAACACAATGGATAAATAATAAAAACAAAATAAGAAACAAAGACACAAACAAATATAATTATCTCGAAATACTTTACCACAATAATAACATAATTACGATTTCTCTTATTTTATGACTACTCTGATTAATGACTACTCTGATTAATGACCACTGAGCACTTGCCACTAACACACTATGCTCCTCTTATGGATGAAGCGAAGCTCCAGCTGTTTTCATTTTTTACTGATCTACTTATATATAAAACTTCAATTTACAAAAAACACACACTGCATTCAATTGCCATCTACGGCCGACACACATACACATTTGCATTGACTGAGGCTTTCCGTAGGGGTGGTACCACCACTTGTCTCTTTTGACAGGGGCTCTCCCCCCTGTGAGACTTAAGGGATCCACCAATCCCTTATTGTTTGATATAACTAGTTATATCGACAAAACAAACAGCTGTTCAGCTTTGTTTAACTGCAGACATAGTTTATAGAGACAAATCCTGGTTAGGAAACGTGGTGAACATCAGAGAGCAACTCCATTGTTTCTCATTTGAGGTTGAAAGTGCACTTTCACATGTGTCACGTGATATTTACAAAGCACACATTTCTTGTCATTTTTCACAACGGCGATATTCGGTGAGGACGTGCTGAAAGATTTCACTGGGATGCAATTCTAAGCGACCTTGGATAAGATGATAAATTAGAAAAAACATTACCAAAGTAGCTGGAAAAGGTATTTAAACTAACTTTGCTTTCAATACTTTTGTGTTTTGTAATCCGTTTTTCTCGCGTGAAGTCGTTCCTTCACTCAATGAAGTGTACGTTGCAATTCCAGGGTGTTCTGTGTTTCCTTATTCTTATATCTATCATATCATATGTAAAAATGCTGTAAGATGTTAATTAAGATTAATCACTGAATTTTTTTGTCATCATTTGTTTTTGTAGATTGAAGGAAGTATGTTGCAATGTTAATATTGCGAAAAGCTGTTTACGTAAAGTCAGTGACTGCATGAAATGTCATTTGTCAATCAACTACTCGCTACGTTGAAACTGAATCTTATCAATTTAATCAGGTTATACTGAAGGAGATTATTAATAAAACGACGAAGTATGAGCAATGAAATTTATATGGTGTACGGTTACGTTTTTGTTCGACTAGCCTATGGAGTCTAAAGGTGTCGTAATTGTAAGCTTAGAATCGAAATCTTCTTAAAGTGTTATGCACATTAAAGGTTAATTATCTAAAAACTGAGACATTCTATTAACTAGCCAAACAGATGATAATCTACATTCTACAATACTTTCAAGTTAATGCAAAGATAGGCTTACGTCGTGAAGAAAATTGTAGAAGTCTTCTCTAGAAGTACAACAACTCTTCTGTTTGAACTGTTATTACCAAAAACAACTGCCTAGCCTCCAATTTACAGGAGGGTATATGTGCTTCAAATATTGCACATATAGCATTGCCACTGTGTTGCAAGAAAGCATTGCCATTGAAATTCAAAATCAAAGCCGTTTATTTATTATGTTTTATTCGTGGAGATTTTTGGGCTGCAGCAGAATCATTCTTCTTGATCTTGATGTTGGTATAAAGACGAGAAAATTAGATCTATACAGAACATTGGAGCTTCTTCTAAAAGTTTAAACATAAATTTTACAAAACATCAGCTGATGCATTTCAAAGGCCATTAATATTACCGTGTCGTGGAGCCCGTGGATACAAGTGAACACATAATAATTAAACGTTGCGATTTTATGAGGCATTTATCTAGCAAATCATTCAGCAGAGATATATTGCCTTCGGTGGTATCATTATATATTAGATTGCTGTCAATTTTCCATGGCATTGTTCAGAAATTCAAAATACAGAATAAGCTTGAAAGCTGAAACGGGCTCTTGTTTTTCTGATGCTTTCTCGTGTCTCCCAACACCCCTCGTGTTTGGATGAGGCTATCCAAACACGGCTGCAGTGTGGTAACCCTTTAAGGAAAAGTAAAGGATCTGCTAAAGGCTTTGTGAATAAACAAAATACAATGGCCAATTCATCTTATCAATATTTGTGAACTCATCATGTTCTTATATGTATTATAATTCAGTAGATTTGCTATCGCTTTCAATAAAACTAGTCTTCGCAATTATTGCGCTTCAACGGGGTCGTTCGAATGGAACTTTGGCAGAATGACCATAAAAACATTTCACATGATGAAAAAGATACCCCAAATATATTTTTATAAGTGGCAGATTCAGCCAAAATAAATGAAAAAAAAAATTGCATAGGCAAAATTTGATTTGAACCATGAAAAACGAAAAGGATACGTCAAAAGGATACCTCAAAAAAAATTCACTAAGCATACCCCAAAAATTTTCTTAAGAATTTTGAAAAAGGTACCCTTTAATATTTGAACGTCCCCATATACCCAAAGTATGGAAGTTACCCCCCGGGATTTGTATGTTGCTTGTATTGCCAATCTATGTTATTTCACGTGTCATAATCATGGCATAGCCATCGAAATTTCACTTGGTTGTACATCTACAGTAGTCTACAGTAGGTTGTACATCTCTATTTAAACTATGCTGCAAATGGCATCACAAATGGCATCACAATTTGAATTTGTTTCAAATGTGAGATACATACAGAATAAGGCAATAATAATTCTTCATAAAATATAGTAAATGTGAATTACAGACAATTTACGGATCAGCAGTGAAGTCATCAACTTAGTAAAACCGTAAAACTTTCTAGGTCACTCTATCTTCTACAGTAGATTATCAAATTTCATAACTAACATGTAAAGTTAGATTGTTTAAATGTCGTATTTGATTTGTTGTATATTTTGCCGAATTATAATGTCATAACAAACATAACATACCATAACATAACATTATGTTTCCATGGAGGCCCAGATTACAATAAGTAAATTCTACATTGAACTTCTAAAATTATTTTCCAAAAGTCCACGTTTTCAAGCTAACTGCTTTTTCAGGTTTTGAAGCGATTCTTTTACCATAGGAATTCATGCACGCTCTTTGACCAATCAGATCTCAGAAAATCTTCGTCATGTTTTAGAAAAAACGTTGATAATATTACTGAGAGAATTGAGCTTAATAGTTAACAATATCTCACCTTATAGAAGTTAGGATATCCACTATTTGATATGCTGGTAGACGTTGAAGTTGAATCAATACCACACATCTCGAATATCAAACATTCTAAAAGTCCATTTTCAGCTAAGTCAATTGCAAATGTGGAACAAGCATTTATCTTATCGCACATAATAACACATTTAATCAAGTTCTTTACGATGGATGAACTCATAGGGTGAAACCAAAAATAGGTTATTCTGATATCCTGAAGTAATTTGTATTAGCACCAACTAAGGATATGGCATATATTATTGATGTTACTATCAAGAAGAAGCTAGTTTGCAATTTATCACAACTCATGATTGATTTAATTAAACCTCTGATATTGTACTGCACTCTTGGTAACATCGATCCTAGAAGTTAACCACTGTAGCTTTCATTCGATAATTTCGAAGAGTGACAGGTTCAATGAATTCTAGAACATGAAATGGTAAGATTACCATGAATTGCATGAAATGAATTCACTATAAAAAGATATAATGTTATGATCACTTCAATTTCAAGGTTAAGAAGTTAGTGCATATTACCCGCTGTATTGCCATTAATTAGACTTTCTTAACAACGCGAATTCTGAATTCGATTGAGTCGAAATATCAGCCAAATAGAGGACCGAATAGTCTAAAAATAATATATTTATATGTAGACGGTGTTGCCCTACCGAAGGCACCCGTACCATTCCTCTATTTCTAGAGGAGTGGCTCTTTTCGCTGAGAGCAATGCTTTTAAAATGGGTTTTAAAAGCTCATTGGTGATCTCAGCCGCGACACTGCAGATCAATTTAAACAGATTTCATGGCAGACAGGTTTCGACTGTCAATGCCCAACGAATCTCTGCAGCAACCCACTATGCAATTTCCTTTGAACCATTCCATCCTCCATCCTCAGATTGTACTCGTTTGATGTTTTAGGTAAAGTCAAGGCTGAGTTCACTTAAGAGGGATTTGAACCACAGTCGATCAGATATAATCCAGTCTGAAGCTCGGTTACTCTGCCATCTGAGGTAATCCTCCTAAAGCCACACTGACATCACTGTGACGTCAATATCCAGCCGAACCGCGCCGTCTAAACAGTTCTTCCAATATTTTGTTGATAAAAATGTGGTATTATGGCTCAAAACAGCAATTTGAAGCATTGCTTTGTTCGTGGATGTACCAATGCAGATAGTATATATAAAAATGTTAAGCAGAAGGATTTTATTACTGTAAAGATAGAAAAGACAACGAGAATTCATTGTTCAAAGCTGCCAGAACCGGGGCTACTGAAAAAGGAAACAATAAAATTTCGTCGCTCGTCACTCAACGTAATTATATGATATGACCTGATTTTTTATCAGTATATAATTATTCATTGCAATTTAGGCTGAGACAATATATTTAAGACACCATGATAACACCTAATCTGCTTATTTTGTGAATCAATGAATTAGCTTATTTTATTTCTGTAATATATTAAACTTAAATTTAAAATTAAATTTATAATTACAAAGTATATAATATGAAGGTAAGAGTTAAAAATGAGTTAAGTATATTGTTGAAGATACTGTGAAAAGTCTTAACAAATATCTTAAATACAAATTCATCATCGATGTCAACAAAGTATTTAATAATATTTATACTAATATTTTGGACGACTAGCGGTATCATAAACTTGACTCCGGGCATATATACCTGAAAAGCAAATTGTGTTAAGGATCGTGTCGCTACTCTAAATATAGACTAAATTATAAATGAAACATACAATTTTGGATTTTGAAAATCAATCGGACATCTATCTATCTATCTACTCATTTAAATTCTGAATTTTCCAGTTGAATATTCAAAAGGGATGCCATTTTGTGTTCAAGCTACAGTGCATAATAAACAAGTAAATGCATCGGAAATAAATGCAATGATTAATAATATACTGATAAAAATCAGGTCGATATGATCGAGGCAATATGAAAGCGTATAGCTTTGTTATATAACTGACGTTGCTTATATGTGCTTTTCAACCTGAATTCAGTTGTCTCACATTTTCTTAAGTCAACTTGGAACGAATAAGCTGAGTACCTGGTTGTGTAACCAAAAACAATCACAGAGGGTATGGTGGGATGAAACATTAAAAATCAGAGGTGTACAGAGTCAGAATTTTCAGACTCCGAATACAAATAAAGTCCTTATAGAAGCGTCTGACTCCGAGGCCGGCTTTGAATATGTAAGGAAAATAGACTCGGAAAGTCGGAAAACGGATCAATTTATCAAACCAACAGTAAGCATGCATGTAAAAAATAAATTTAATTCAACCGAAGTATGTAGCCAATCCAGCCTCTATTCTATGTAGAAATGTCCAGACAATTTTTAACTTTGCAACAAACCAATTCCGGCTCCTGGTTGGAAGAATTCACTCCAGTCAGGCTCCTGCTTAAATGCAGATACTCCAGCCGGAGTCGGAATTTGACTTCGATTTCTGTACAACTCTGCTGTAAGCAGGCAAGAGCAGCGATAACTGCATGCTTCCAAATGTTGACACGTTTTCTGTTACCATTAATTATATCCTTTATGTTTGTCATAATCATTGTCATCGTTCATTAGGTTCTGTTTGTGTTTTGTATTATGTAGAACTTCTTCCTGTATTTGTTTAACTGAGTTAGTTCATTGTCATCGTTCATTAGTTTCTATTTGTGTTTGTAATGTTTTATTGTGATTTATTTCATTCATCGTATTGTTTAGTATTTCAATAGTTATAATTTGTGCTTTGTATTATATGTAACTTCTTCCTGTCTGTTTTGTGGTGGAGTTCTATGTTAAACGTGTTATAAGTTAGTTCTCGCCTAGCCATCGTCTTGTAAACATGTGGTTTTTGAGCTCAACATTCCTCGCCTTTGAGTTAAGTATATGATAGATGACTCTTAGCTTAGAAGTCTTTGTGTAACATGATTTTGGTGTTACTTTTATATATAATCTTGTTTGTATTTTGTATAACATAATAATTAAAAATGTTATAATTAGTTTATGTCAACGGCTAGCCTGATAAGTTTTGGAATTTGATATACAGTCCTCTCAATGTCGCCTTCGTTCAAGTTCTTCCAGTAGACAACATTGTAGGATATTTAGTAAACACAGGAACCTTCACACCAAAAGCTTTTGTTGATTTATCCGTTTTGTGAATATCATAATGCACTTTTTATTGCTTTGAAAACATGCTTTCAACACAGTGTCATATGCAAGCTTCATCCAAGAAACGGGTGGTCTTGGCAATAAAGAGTTATTATTACTTGAGAATTGTTAATCAAATAGGAAACAGGCCAGTTTTCTTATTTTTATTCTTGTGTAATAATAATGTTATATAATAATGTAATTTCATCTATGAAGAAGTATATAATACAGCATGCATAATGTATTTTGGAAATTTAAACAATGCTACACTGCTATATTAAGGCTATCGTTGCCATTATCGAGAGTCTGCGATGCATTATTGCTTATTTACAACCGAGGCCATCGGCTGTGAAATCTGTTGAAATTTAATGGTACGAGTGCCTTCAGAAGGGCGATAACGTCTCAACTATACAATTAAGGTTATGGATGTAAGCGGATTTTTCCTTGTCATCCCGTCAGCATTTATAACATACAAACCAATAAAAACATCATGCTACTATTCGAACGCAGAAAAATACATGTAGTGACAGTTAACCTCCATTATCGGAACAATTCATTGCAAATTTATGTAAAGTTAAATGCCAAATACTCTCACTTCAGGGAGAGCTAGTACTGTATCACCACTCATCCGAATTACAAGGTAACGACCACTCACTGGATTGTCACAAATAAGGTCACGAACTTCTTCATCTATGTATGGAACATCAGTGACACACCTGTAGGTAGTAGCATACATATTTCCATTAACACAGAATTATCGTCACAGTAAAATTTGCTCGATGAAACGTTCGTGTTTCCTGATTAATGTTGAAAAGTCCAGCAATTCTTATTCAACAGTATCTTTTTGAGCTCTTAAGCTGCTGACATCAAAAAGTTTACAGACGATGCGAGTACATTTTACGCTGAAGCATTTCAATAATGTTTTTTAAAATATAACAGATTCTATAATTAGACATACATAAGTTTTATTTGTCTTGCCCTGTCAAAAAAGCAAGTTTGGAGGGTTCTAAAGCGAGTTCTAAAAATACAATATTTTCAGTAAGAAGAAATGCTTCTCCTTTTTTCTTTCAACATTAATCACGATCTTCAACAGCTTGAAGGTTACGGTGATAAAATAATACAATCAAACTTTTGATAACAATGAATAAATAAATATTGAATAACTTATAAAATTAATAAAAATATTTTCAAAGCTAAATATCAAAATAAAACAAATTTTGTATTGCAAGGTCGTTGAAATAAATATTAAAAAACTTTCTGGGATTAATAAATTCGTAAACGTTTTTTAAAGGTGTAGAGTGATGTTTCTGTTACAAGTTATTAAGAAAGAGTATTCCATTCTCTGATTGTTATCGCATAGAATGCCTTATCTACATAATCAGGAGCCCCAGATGTTTGCTGAAGTGACATACTGTTTGAATGACGTGTAATTCTGCAAGATCGAATTAGATTGTGTTTATTATCGACGCTTACCAAGCTATGGTGGATTTTATACAGCACTGTCAAGCGTTTAAGTTTTTTTCTCTGTTCTACTGTTGTCCATTCAAGATCTTGCAGCACTTTTGTCACACTAGATGTTTCATTTCACCAATAGTTGTTTCACACGTAACGTGCTGCTCTTCGCTGTACCATTTCGATTTTATAGACATCAGATTTAAGATACGGATCCTATACTGTCGATGAATATTCGATTTATACTCTATTTGCCTTACTTGTGATATTATTAATATGATCTTTCCATTGTAGATCTGATCTAAAGGTCATAATCTGGATCTGGAAGATCATTGATGAAATATGAGACAAGACAAGGACCCAAGACGGAGCCTTGAGGGACTCCTGATGTCACCTTCACCCGTTTAGATTGTTCCCCTTCAAGTACGACAGTCTATGTTCTGTTTAATAATTAATCTTTTATCCATGTCATTATCTTTTATAAATGTCTTGTTATTCGCATCGTAGTAGTATAGCTTTTCCATAAGTCTTTTGTGTCCCACTTTATCAAACGCTTTGCTGAAGTCCATTATCAAGACATAAGTCTTGGCTCCAGAAAGCAAATTGGTGAGAAGATCAGCGTGAAATTGCAATTGCTGTGTTTCACAAGATCTCCCATCACTGAAACCATACTGGAAATCATAAAGTCTGTTGTTTACATTTCCATCCCTCATGATGTTTGATGCGATGACATGTTCCATCAGTTTGCAGCAGAAGCACGTTAGTGTCTGTAATTCAATGCAACAAAGTGCTTTCCTTGTTTATAAATAAGGACCACGGTTGCTTCTTTCCAATCGTCATTTGATAATCCGGTGTTGTAACATTGTTGGTATATGATGGTACCAATAGAAGACACGTCTGAGGCAAGGTGTTTTAATACTCTAGGTCCAATATGATCAGGTCCAGCAGCTTTATAGATGTTCAAACCTTCTAACATCATTTTAATTTCTTTAGAGTTGAATGTAATCTCTTCTGGAATTGGAAAAGGTACATCGTGATGCAGATGACCTTCCTCTAACGGTGTTTCATCAGTAAAGGCTGCTTGGAGTTGTTTGTTCAGTAAATTATCCTTTGTTTGGGGTCTGTGAAGGTTTGGCAAAGATGTTTCAGATTTGATATTGTAGTCACGTCCTTCCTCCATGATTTAATGAACTTTCAGACCTTCTTCATTGAATTGAATGGCTTTCCATCGTCATCACTTTCCTCTGTTAGCGATGGACCTATTATTGAATCAATATATACTCCCAGTATGACACTCTCACTTTTCTCTAGATTTCACTGTTCAGCATTCGGAGTTTCCTTGGATTTCTGATGATCTTGATGTTTCTTTTGTTGTGATTTTCATCAGCTTTTTACTCTCCTTATGAAATCAATTCATTTTATTTATTAGACACTTTATCTCCTTATTGATATAAGGAAATTTTTCTTTCCTAGAGCAAATCTTTGAAGGGACGTTTTTCTTCATTGAAGATTTGATAGCAGTTTTAAACAATATCCACATTTCCTCTGATGTAAGGAGTTTTTGTTCAGATTTTATATTCTTCCCTGCTACAATCAAATCTACAGCCATTGTCTGCCAGTCTGCTTTCTTGTAGATATAGATTCTGTTTGGTTTTTGGTACCTTCTAGTTGCTTGTACATCGATTTCAGAAAAAGAAAAACACAGCAATGATCAGAAATTCCAGGTTTAATAGAGATGTTATGGATTTTATTTCTTGCATTGGTACATATCAAGTCCAATGTGTTGTTGACTCGTGTGGGCTCCTCCACCATTAGTTCCATTCCTGCGTCATCTAAGATACTGATAAATTTGTTATATAAGTGGGGACGTTGGCATTCCGCCTTTAAAACTCTATTCTTCCAGTCAAATCCAGGAAAATTGAAATCACGTTGTAAGACCACAATGTTGTTATTATTTTGTTCTGCTTATTTTCTCTGAAGTGACTCGTTTAGGCAGTAAATGCTGCCTTCCTCCTTTTCATCCGGGCGGTAGTATGCACCAATCAATAATGACTTAGCTGAATTACTATGTTATTTGCACCATAGGATTTCGCAACCTGTTTCAAACTCCTCCTATCTCTCCAACGTAAATAAACGTTTTGCCATAATAAGCACGCCTCCCCCTTTTGATGCACGATATCTTCGGATCACATGATAATTCTGTACAGGGAAAAGGGAGCATGTCATATTCTCTACTGAGCAAGGACTCTGTTCCAACAACAACATCTGGTTTAGTGGTAGCTAACATGTGTTCGAATTGAGGCCTTTAGCACATACACTTTGACAGTTAACTTTGACTATGCTGATTCTGTTGTTGTCATGCCTGGACATTGTGTTGATTGAAATTTCAGTTGATGATCCTGCACTGTCGTCATGGGCAAAAATTTCCTGTTGATTGTGATCATATTCAAAGGAAGTGTTTGGGGAATTCAATCCACTTTCAATGACTTGATTGGTTGAATAATAGTAACAAATCTATTTCTTTGTTTTCGCTTTGATTTTCTCAACGCTTGTGTTATGCATGAGATGGTTTCCATTTACTTTTTTGGAAGATGTAAATTATTTGTGAAATTTTACTCAATTGCCTGCTCTTTTCCCCCTTCTCATTCATTATTACATCGCCTATAATGTCATAGCCAAATAAAATCATGCACATTGTACTGAGTGGTGGTACTGTTACATCTATTCCTCTCCCCCTCATTTCTAACAAGTCATCTCAAGTGTAAGTTATAAGTACATGATTTCTACATGTCCAGCTTAGATTCATTGTATTTCAAATGATGAATACTCAATTATACTGCTTTGTTAAATTTTAATTTTACAAATAGATTGTCCTGTTTCCTGTTTTGCTGATTGTTCACAGTCAGTATTTCGTATGAATTAACCTGAAGAGGCACCGACAGAGGCATTAAAAATGAGTTTGGCGCGCAAAGTGTTATATGACAGATGTTTAAACTTGTTGATAAAATGAGCAGTAACCGCTCGTTTCCATTATTACGAAGGATTCCGTCATCACGGACATCACATTGTCGATGGCAACAAATTTGAATTGATGATGGAGTGATGACAATGATATTGCTGAAACTTCGAATAACCAATTTCATTTACATGCAGAAGTTACATGAAGTAACTAGAAATTTTACAAACTGGTAGAAAACTTGGAGGCAATGTGTAAGTATGTCTGTTATATTAATAACGCTATTTAGCCTGTTTATATCAACCTGAACTCAAGGTGTCAGAATTTCCCAAGGTCGACAGAGAATAAATAAATTGGAACCTGACAAAAGCAACCGGAAAGAGGGCAAAGTCAGACAAGCCATACAAATTGTTTATATTTGAAATAATTGTGGTTGCAGTTCTGATTTAATCTGATTTTGATTTACAGTGTTACGAGAATGAAATTTCAAAAGTAAAATTTCGTCTCTCGAAACAGTAATTTGTCGTAGACAAGTGTTCAAAGCATGTCACTACTGTGTTTGAATTTGTCACGCTATAGGATTTTTCTGACTGCTTGTCCGTCGTTTTTGGGTCAATTTTGCTGCTATTCTTCATTTATGTCTCTTGCAAATTGTTTTAAATCTAAACTGGCATCAAAATTTGAGTACCAAAATTAGAGGCACAGCAAACGTCATCCCTGGAATAGACAATGAATTTAGTTTGTGGATTTCTCGATCAAAGTGGTATTAAACTCACTTCAAATACGAGGACTAGAGGGACTTCTAATAACATAGAACAGTCTTTTAATCAATATAAATTTATCAATCTTTTATAATACTTTCAAGAGTGCATATTTATAGTCCATATATATGTATTTTTTATTTGTGGATTGTCATATTTTATTATTGTAGATTGTAGCTGAATTGTACATTGGAGATCGCAGACTAGTTCTTAATGAAGTGAAGTTCAATATAATTATATATATATTCAACTCAAAATAACCATTACAATTTAACATTTATTGTCATTGTATGTTTATCGTTATTTGATTTTGTGACTCACTCGTTTCTTCTTGCTCAATCTTTCTTTGGTGTACAAAATGGGCGTGGTTGAAAATAGGTGTGGAAAATGACGCAATTAATTTGACCCCCATAAAATAATTTCTGGATCTGGATCCGCGCCTGGATGGAGCGACTGATAAAAGTTGATTTAGTTAATCATTTGAAAAATAATGGATTTGTAAGTAAATACCAGCATAGTTTTGTATGCCTTAGATCTACGATTATACAACTTGTCGCAACAGTAAATGATTGGGCTTTAAAGTTAAACCGTCATGATAGTGTTTATAACATATACTTAGACTCTGCTAAGGCCTTTGACACTGTGTCTCATCCTAAACTATTACAGAAGTTGGATGCAGCTGGTGTCAAGGGTCATCTTTACAGCTGGATTAAGTGTTTTATGACTGAACGACTATAAAGAACGACGGTAAATGGTGTTTCATCTGATTGGACCCAAGTTGAATCAGGTGTGCCCCAAGGATGAGTACTTGCGCCTATTCTATTTATACTGTACATCAATGATTTGATAGATATTGTCAAAGATTGCAATATCAAGCTATTTTCTGCTGATTGCAAAATTTATTTCCAAACCAATTCCGTTAATGATCATCAAAGATTACAAGCTGACCTGAATCTAATAATGCGCTGGGCGGACATAAAATCAACTAACTATAGCTACTCACAAATGTAAAGTAAAACACCTGGGAATATTAGTGACATCAACACCAGACTTTCGCCCGGAATTCCAGCCAATGAACCTCATCAATATACCATTCTCAAAAATGTGATTATAACTTACGTTTTAGCATCAGTTTGATCAGGCATTGGATTATTTTGCACTTGAATCGTGAAATTGTCGAGGCGTTCTGGCTGCCAATCGTTCCTGTTGTAAACCATAACTTTACACAATATTCTTGTTTGGTCAAACTCAACTTGCCACCAAGGATCTGTGATGAAGTCTGTGTCTGCACATCCATGAGTTCGACAATCTCCATCAATGTTACCATCAATTGCATGGGAGCACAATGCATCCGATCTATTGGGTAAGGTTCCGGTTTGATTGCATTCACGATTCTTGATATCAATTTCTAGAATAAGAAAGTCAAGACTTATATTTGAATATGTTGAACGATATCAGTGCACTAGTAGCTCAGCTGTAAAATATCCACACAATGGGTGGCAGATTGGGGTATGTTTCCTCGTACACGCATTTTCTTTCAGTAAGTGTGGATTTGTGGCTGTTACGTTACTCTACGCACGCGTATTACTCTACTTCAACGCGTCATCATTATCATCATCATCATCATCATCATCATCATCATCATCATCAATTGGGGATCATCCCTCTACAGATTGATGTTAAAATTAATATGATCAAATTCCTTGTTAGAATGATTAACTCCAAAAAACGTAGTTTACTGTACAAGGCATTTGGTGAACAAATCGTCAACAGTTCATCAACTTCATGGCTGAGTAAAGTTACACATCATTTGTCCGAAATAGGAATCAATTTACAACTTTTGATCTCTAAAGAAACAAATCAAACATCTGATCAAATAAAACTAATCAACTCTATAAACGATCAATCAAATAACGAATACAAAATCAACTTTGAGCAAACTAATCTAAACTCTAACACTCCAGGCCAATCGAACCAATTGAAATTCTACAAAACAATCAAACATAAATTTGAATTTGAAAATTATTTGCTACTTCCACACAAAAAGTCTAGGATAGCAATAACTCAGATCTGAATCAGTGCTCATAAGCTCGGAGTACAGACCGGACGATATTCTAACATTCCCTACGATGACCGGCTATGTCCCCATTGCGATAGTGACAGTATCGACGATGAGATACATCTACTCTTTAACTGTAATATAAATAGTAACTTGAGGGTAGCGTTTTTTAATAAAATAGAAAAGTTGCATAACAACTTTCAGGTATTCTCGGATACAGAGAAATTGGAACTGCTCTTTTCCCAAACAGAGTTATAAACAAAGAAACTGTTGAGAAGATTTCTTTACGAATCTTTGCAGAAACTTGCAATAATAATTTGCAATAGTGAATAATAGAATGACACATGTTTTGATAATTTTATAACTATATAGTGAATCAACATTATCTTAATATGTTGTTATTTAGAAGCAACAGGGATAAATAGGTTCCTATAACAACTATGCTAAATAAAAAATAAAAAAAATAAAATATATATATACAAATATCGAATAACAACATAATAATATTAAATAATACTTACCACACACCTGTATCTATGTAAACTGGTATATTGGTATTAAATCAAAACAAACAAACAAACAAACATCATCATCATCATCATCATCATCATCATCATCATCATTAGTCATGATATTGACAATTGATGCAAAATCGTGGGAAATAATTCAAATGTCATGTTGTCACTATCTTCTATACTGAAATGTTTTTCAAAGAAACATCAAAATAA